>PQWD01009160.1:0-14853 GCA_019425675.1 Leucinodes orbonalis
TAAAACACAATCCACTTAAGTTTGCTAGGAAATAATGCCAAATGTCACCGTTTTAATTTCCTTTCGCAGATGTTGAATGAACGAAATTCAGTATTTGGCTCCAAAAATTGAAATGACACTTCAGAAAAAGAACACGTCTTAAGTCTTAAATTCAACTTCGTGAAATTGTTATTCGACTTGAAAACATTATCTGCTCTGATGTTGTAGTTGTTGGTTATTTAGAATTTCCCTTCAATAGTACCATGAAATAGTAATCAAAAGCGTAGGACGTCAACCGGGGCACTGGACTGTGGAGGTGGATGCTGGATGACGAAAGCGACCGGTATAAATAGGGGAGACCAATTTCAGAAGTGGACTATGTTGGATTAAAGTGTTTGTAGAATGATATATAGTTAAGAATAGTCTTTTATCAAGTACGTAACGTACGTACGTGTCAGTGTGCTAGGGTTCAGCTTTGTTTTACAAATTCATTTTATTCGGTACCTCCGACTCTTTATCAAAGTGTTAGGACCCCACACGTCTAACGGTCCAACACCACAGACAACACCTTGCAGTTAGATTTGTAATGATTACGCATGTATTTTAAATCATCGATGGTTCATAGTAGTGTTTTTACTTACGAATGTGTCTTTGAGCTTTCGAAATTATATGTACGTTTATCCAACGCTCTTACGATGAAGGAAAATATTCGTGCGGTAACATGCATGCGCCGCGAAAGATTCAAAGGTTATGCGTAAAGTCGGCAAATCCACACTGGGCCTGCGTGGATGATTAAGGCCACAGATTTCCCAATACAGGAGATGGGGCAAGCCGCGTTTTTAAGTGCGACAAATGTAAGCTCAACGAGCATACACTGGCTGCCAGTTTACGTCTCGTTGAGACGCAGTCAAGACGCACGAATATTAAAAAAAATTACCTTTTTTTTCCCAAAATGCCATCCTGTGCAATTGTCACATGCCATCATCGCAATAAATCAGTAAATTTACCAAGAATATAAAAACTTTTCACAGGTAAGAAAAGAAAAGAAATTGCACACTGGGACTGCCTATTAACTTGGCGGCTTGTCCAGTCTAATTGTATATTCGGATGTCTGTGATTAAGGCCTATACAACCTTTACGGGTAAGCTCGTGCCCCTCAGTGGGGACGTGTAATGAGGGGATGATCATCATCAGCGGATATGACATATTAAATAGGTCATATGCACGCCAAAACAAATTTTAACCACATTTTGACCCTGAAAGCTTTCATAATTATGGGTCGTATAGCCTGTTTTTGTAAAATGTTGGCATATTCGCAAAATGTGTAATGTTGTATTGTTTTCCCACGTTTCATCAAATACTGATGATTATCGACAAATGAGTGGAACTGATAAATACAAATTTATTGTTGTTATACCCGACAATGACGTTTGTATTCCAACCGCGTATTGATAAGATAAAACAATGCATTATGGATTTACCTACCTTCACTCTGTTGCAAACTGCAACTTGCAGTTCACTGCTGGACATAGGTCTCCCCCATTTTGTACCAGATATTCCGGTTCGCCTCTTTTCTCATCCAACTTTCTCCAGCGATCTTTCGCAAGTCGTCGGTGCATCGGTCTTGGTGTCCTACGCTACATTTGCCAAGACGCGGTCTCACTCTGAATTCGTCTGTTTCAACTGCTATCGTTCTACGACATACGAGATTTGAAAGAACGAAAGAAGAAAGAAAAAACTTTATTGACCTTTTTAAACAGATTTCACAAATAACAACAAATCTTATAAGTATAAAAATAGTATTTAAAAAGAAAGAAAAAATTAACACAAAAATAACAAAAAGGTCAAAAGGCCCCGCCTCGGCATGAGTTGAAAGAAAGAAAAGAAGAAAGAAAAGATTTGCCCACTGCCACGCCACTTCAACTGTTGATCCGGCGGGATATGTCGGTAACTTTAGTTCTCTTGCATATAATATTGTTTCTGATTTTGTAATTCACGAGATAATTGATTCAAACTAATATAGTATTCCAAGATGCTATAAGTATTGGTATAAATCCAAGCTGACCTGGTTATGGTGGCGGGTAGCAGATGGATGTCAACTGCTAGGATCGGCCCGGCGTGGAAATTCATTTAGGGAGGCCTTCGTTCAGCAGTGGACATTTTAGGCTGTAATGATGATGATGATACTGTGCGGGAAGGCCTGTACTCTGCAGTGGGCCGTTATAAGCTGATGATGATGGTATTGGTCCCAAATACGAGGTTTTTTTATGATCTTACATTTCAGAAGAGATATATATTCTTGCAATTTAATTATTAAAATAATAGAAGAACCAACGACTTTTCGATTCAGAAATGTTCATCATCAGCTCATTAACGTCCCCACCGAGGGCACGAGCCTACCCGTATAGGGTGATTAGGCCTTAGTCGTCCACGCGGGCCCAATGCGGGTCATGACTTCACGCACCACCTTTGAATCTCTTCGCAGGTGTGCGCAGGTGTTTTCCTCCTCATTCCTCACGATGTTTTCCTTTACGTAAGAGCGTCGGATAACGTACATATAATCTCGAAAATTCGAAATCACATTGGTACGTGGCGGAATTTGAACCTCAGCCCTCCAGGTAGGAGCCACCGACGCTCTCAGAAGAGGTTACTAAGCCAAATTTACGAGTATCGCGTACACAATATAATATCAGCATTTTACTTTGCAAAATACAAATACCTTTCTTAAAATCTTATTTTGTACGTGCCACATAAATAACTTGACGGAGGCACTCTGCGGTGTTCAAAATCTACGAGTTTAAAGATGTCGTCGCCAGATGGCCCTTTGTGCAAACGAATGTGCGTCGTTGTCCTAAAAATATGCGGAGCTTAAAATTTATTGTATTTATTATTAATTTTGCAATGTTTTGTTTCTGGAAACTTTTATTCAATCTGAGATAAAAGCATATATCTGTAATTTTGGGGTTACTAACGTAGCTCGCCGGGTCAGCAAGTTGAAATGGCAGTGGTCACGTATGTCGCAGAACCGATGTCCGTTGAGCAGACGAGTTCTGGAGTGGAGGCTGCGTCTTGTAAAGCGGTCGCCCGTCCGATGGGCCGACAACTTGCGAAAGGTCACTGGTGGAGGCTGGATGAGAAAAGCTGAGATATAAGATATCTGGCGCAGATTAATGAAGTTATTGTGAACGTCATCCACTAGCGTAACATAACTATTCAATTAATACGCCTTTGTAGCTTTTTATGGTCGAAAAACGTTGACATAACAAAACCTAACCAGCCAATTTCCATGTGATGACAAGCGTGCAAACTCAACAAACTGACAATGGCCGACCGAGCGCGTTTGTTTACCGAAACAAAGCTTTGCGACAGTGATATGTACACTTTGAGTGACATAAAACAGTAGACAACACGAAATAAAATTATAAAATTACTTTCAGCAAAACAGAATTCTAATATTTATCATCATCATCAGCTCATTCAAGATCCCCACTTATGGGCATGAGCCTATCAGTAAAAGGTGTATATGCCTTAGTCGTCCACGCGGGCCAGTGCAAATTGGACGACTTCACGACAACCTTTTGAATCTCTTCACAGGCGTGCGCAAGTTTTCTTCACGATGTTATCCTTCGCCGTCACAGCGTCGGATAACGTACATATAATTTCGAGAACTCGAAAATACGTATACGTACATGGCAGGATTTGAACCATCACCTTCCAGATCGGAAGGCGATAATCCACACCAATGATCCACCGACGCTCTCAACACAAAATAGAATTTACAAAATTAATTTGAGCAAACTGAACCCCAGAATATAACATCATTACCGTTTAATGTCCACTAATGATTTCCACGCGGATTGATCCAAGTAGTCAACATTTATTACGACTAACCGACACATTAACGAGTCATCAGTACATCTGGTATAAGGTCATCCAACGCTTCTGTTTCCGATACGTGAACACCACTCGAGAATTGAAATCATAGATTTATAATAACTAGATGACTTAAACATTATACGTGGACGAGATTGGAACGTATGTCGCAGAACCGATGGCCGTTGGAGCAGACGAGTTCTGGAGTGGAGACCGCGTCTTGGCAAGCGTAGCTCCAGCTCGATGGACGACGACTTGCGGAAGGTCGCTGGTGGAAGCTGGATGAGAGAAGCGGTGGACCGGGATATCTGGCGCAAAATGGGGGAGACCTATGTCCAGCAGCGGACTGCGATAGGTTGAAGAGAGAGAGAGAGCGATTGGAACCTAAACCCTCCATATCGGAAGCCACACTAATAAGCCACGACGCTTTAAACAAAACAGATACAATTATTAAAAGTAAATAAATAAATAGAAAAATATTCACTGACATTCACACAGCGCCATCTAGCTCCAAGTAAAGCGTGAAACCTGTATGGGTATTAAACAACGGATAAACATACTTAAATATTTTTTTTTGTAAATACATACATATCTTACAGACATGTTCATGCACACAAATGTTTGTACTACCCGGGATCGAACCGGAACCATGGTGTTGCAGCCGACATCTCCACCGTTACACCAAATGGGTCGTCAAAAAATATTTAGAATTAGCGCGATGATTAAAAAATTTGTACGTGGCGATGGAAATGTGGTCTTCCGATATGGAGAAAGTAGTTCTCCATATCGGAAGACCACAGTCCACAATAATGAGCCGCCGATTCTTTAAATAAAACAGATAGAAATATTGGAAGTGAGCTTTTACACTTTCTAGCTGAATAAGCATATAAAAACTAAAATCCTTTTACGACAATAATTAATTTAAGCAGTCCACCGACCGCTTAATTAGGCTGTGTAGTCGTAGTAGAAGCCTATTACCTGTCGACTGCACAAAGATCCTTTAATTACTTCAACCAGGATCGATTACTAGCAGCAGTCGTCCGTCTATCTAACGGCCACCTTAACCAATTCGGCCTACGCTTCTTTTGAATTCCGTGGGCGGCACTTATGTCTGCTCGCCTTTGTTGATTTTCGTTGGAGCTTCGTTCATCAAGCCAAAACGCTTTCAAAATAGTTAACATATATTTTTAGTTAGAGTTTAACTTTGGTAATTAACAATATTTTAGGTGTTTACCTACGCGATAGGGTCCTAAATGAGGACAAGCGTCTCTTACGACTAACTACACTGACTGTCGACTAAATACAACAGAAAGAGCGTTGCTATCCTTTCTAAATGGCTAAAATAGAGCAACAACCACAGACATCCGAATATACAATTAGACTGGACAAGCCGCCTAGTTTATAGGCAGTCCCAGTGTCGCAATTTCTTTTCGGTTCTTACCTGTGCAAAGTTATTATATTTCTTGGTAAATTTACTGATTCATTGCGATGATGGCATGTTACAATTGCACAGGATGGCATTTTGGAAAAAACGGTAATTTCTTCAATATTCGTGCGTTGCGCTCGTATCACAGAGCGTAAACTGGCAGCCAGTGTATGCTCGTTGAGCTTACATTCGTCGCACTTAAAAACGCGGCTTGCCCTATCTCCTGTATTGGGAAATCTGTGGCAACAACCGATGTGATCAAAAAGGTAATAAAACAACAAATACTTTTCGTAGTTCAATCAACAATTCAATTGCAATTCTAGTTCAAAACATTAAAATTTATTCACCAAAAATGACATTACCACGTTAATAAATTCGGTTATTTGATGAAGAAGTTAGCTTCTCCAAATTGTGATCGTTGTGGCACAATTGATGATGTGCATAATATGCTTGTAGCATGTTTAAAATTTTCAAGTAAGAGAGAAACATTGATTCGTAAACTGCACATCAATCAATATGAGACTGGAGCTTTAAACATTCTTACACATCCTTGTAGCGAAGTGCCAAAGACTTTGTCGAGATAATCTCATATAATTAAAATTAATGTCTATCCACATTTGATATATATAAAAACCATATATGTTATGTAAAGAGATAAAGATTTGATGGGGTTAACCAATGATGTAAAAAGTATGGATTCGTGATATGCTCACAAAACAATCGAAAAAAGTGTTCCGAATGCAGCGACAGCACACATATACATATTTCGAATTTCGAACACATTTACATAAACAGAAGAGTACAAACTGTACTCTCTTCGGCGGTTTGTTATTGAAGCACGGATGGCGTATCTACCTTTATATATATAGAATATCATTGGGGTTAACATGTCATTTCATGAATGAAGCAACAAAAAAATAAAATTAAAATAATATACGAGATTTTTTTTGTCCAAATTACATAGACAGCAGCTGTCATTCATCATCATCAGCTCATTAAACGTCCCCACCGAGGGGCACGAGCCTACCCGTATAGGGTGATTAGGCCTTAGTCGTCCACGCGGGCCGAGTGCGGATTGGATGACTTCACACACAACCTTCGAATCTATTCGCAGGCGCGCATGAAGGTTTCCTCACGATGTTTTCCTTCACCGTAAGAGCGTCGGATAACGTACATATATATTCGAAAACACATTGGTACGTGTCGGGATTTGAACCTCAGGCCTCCCGGTAGGAAGGCGACAGTCCACACCATTGAGCCACCGACGTTCTCAAGCTGTCATTATGGGGGCACATTTTATGTATTGATGACAATCTTTCCGTATTTATTTATACGTCCATGCTTAGGTATTATTAAATAATTAAATCAGAGTCATTTAATGTAAGCAAAAACTCTATCGAGTGTGAAGGTATCAATGAGATGGAAGTCCCCACACTCTCAACGAAGGGTAATGAAGCGCACGTAACCCGTCAAATGGCACACAGGATATGGGTTTGGGGAAATTAATTTACTAAAGAAAAATTGGTCGATCCTACTCGCTTTACATACTTGTATATGAAAGGCAGGCAAATATACGTATTGAAGCGAACACTAAAACTTCTTGACGACCCTTCTGGTATGTTTGAGACGTCACCTATTACATCAAGGGTTCTGGGTTCGATCCCCGGGCAGTACAAACACTGCCACGGTGAAGTAGCCGATGTCTCAACCATAACACCAAATTTCATTTATTAAGTAACAAGACTCATAAGTTAGTAAATTTTTACTTAAACTATGCTATATCTAATTATATTAAACAAAACAAAATTTAAACTATTAAAAGAAATACGTGAATCATCCATGTACCAACCCATTGGCTTGGCACAGCAATGATTTACATACACACAGTCTAATCTACTGGCAATCATGTTCAGGATCCGTTGCCACTACCGAACTGCACGCACCAGAGATGCGCACTTTTTGCGCATTGTTGCATAGAAACAATTAACCTCCGCAAACATCCCCGACGCGCTACAGTAGCGCGCCAGTCCCAACAGCACCCTAAACGCATATTATATTGCACCCTCAAGGTATTGCAGGACTTTCGCGTATCTACTTTAACCACAGGCTACCCGTGTAGAAGAAGTGCAATATGCTCTAAAGAGTGCTATTTTTACATCCCGTGTACAACGCGCAAACCTGCGGGCCAACATGTTCGCCTTGAACGACAATGCACTTCGTTCTCTTTCTATGTCCTCATCGTCTTTGAGGTCAGGAGCTAGTATATGACCAAGGTATTTAAATGTTTGTACTCTCTCTATTTATTATTATAACAAGAAGGTTGGAGGTATTTTACAAATACTTTGACCCTTGACCTCAAAGACTCAAGACTATGTTTTTAACACTATAAACCAGTCCATGTGCGCCCGGCATACAACTCGCAGATGGCCATAAGCCTTCTCAAACCACACAGTGACACGCTCAGCAGACCATACAGGTTGAAAGTTTGGTGAGCTTAAACCCTCCTGCTCACCCCACATCCAAACCATACGAATCTGGGAAGATCCCCCCATCTAACATTGTTGACTTGGTCCCATACCAGAATTTAAAGATATTTACATGTTCAACTGGTAGGTGTAATTTTTTAAACTTAGTCCACAGTATGTCATATGAGACCAGGTCAAAAGCTCTAGAAAGATCGAGAAAGCAAGCATATGTAGGAGTTTTGCGTTGAGTATAGTATTTGACGGTATGCTTAAGATACAGCACAGCGCTTTCTGTTGACAGTCCTGATCTAAATCCGATGACTATCATGCGGTTTAAAATAATAGTTTAACTGTGTGTTAAGCACTCCGTCAAACACCTTCGAATAACAGTAGCAAATGAAATAGGCCTATAGTTAAATATTTGTTAAAGTTATTTATTGAATTGCTTTTTATTTTTAGTTACAGTTTTATGGATATCATTTGAAATATTTGTGTTTTATTTTTTCAGTTTTTATTGAATTCTTTAACATTTCTATTAATCTTCTTTAATTTTCATCATCATCATCATCAGCTCATTAAACGTCTCCACCGAGGGGCACGAGCCTACCCATATAGGGTGATTAGGCCTTAGTCGTCCACGCGGCCAGTGCGGATTGGACGACTTCACACACAACCTTTGAATCTCTTTCGCAGGCGTGCATGAAGGTTTCCTCACGATGTTTTCTTCACCGGTAAGAGCTCGGAATTTTAAAATGAAATGAATCATAAAAAATACTTCATTCTAAACGTTCGTAGTTGTCGTCCCAGTAGCAGTCATTCATCATAAAAAACTCAATTGACGCATTCTACAGCTCATACGTTGATAAATTTCTATTCAATTGAATGAACAGTGGTGTTCCGTATTTACTCTTGAACATATCATAAAGACGGTGTGCTTAGCTCACCGTTATAACTCCCTGAGAAACTGAAGCTTAGTACTTTCTTTTAAGGCTGAGAGAACATCTGCTCCAATTGCCTGGTAAGCTGTAAGGCCATCTGCGGCCAACAGCAGTAGTCGTTCGAAAAAAATAAAAAAAATAGTACTTTCGGAGTCTTTTAAACTTTGCCATATATTATTTGAGTCCGAGATGAAAGATTAAGGCCAACGAAATTGATCTTTGTAGTGCCTTCTTTTAAGTTTTGAGTTAAAATTTGTCTCCAAAGCTGCAAAGGCACAAAGGATCTTTTAGGCTATGTTTGAGCGACTTAGCCCGTTGTAACTTACTTATAAGTAATAATATTTTTTAATTAAAAGTCGGTGGCTCAATGGTCTGGACTGTTGCCCTCCTACCGTGAGGGATGAGGTTCAAATCCCGCCACGTACCAAGGTTTCAAATAACGTCTCCCACCGAGGGCACGAGCCTACCGTATAGGGTGATTAGGCCTTAGTCGTCCACGGGTCCAGTGCCGGTTGGACGACTTCACGCACAACCTTTGAAATCTCTTGGCAGGCGTGCGCAGGTTTCCTCACGATGTTTTCCTTCACACTTCGAAAATTCGAATACACATTGGTACGTGGCGGGATTTGAACCTCAGCCTCCTGATGGGAGGCAACAGTCCACACATTGGAGCTACGACGCTCTGACTATTTTAATAAGTATCGAAAAATATTAAATACAAACTTTTACTACTTACGTTGCAATTGCGAAAACTTTTCTTTAAAAAATTATACAGGGACAAACAATATAGTCCAAAGTTGATTACTTTTTTGACAGAACTATTTGCGTGTGCACTTTTCCTTATAACTTCTTACGTGTGAGTAAACAAACACCTTACGATGTTTACTTTTCCTACAATATTCGTATACTTATAGTATAGTATAGTATAATTTGTGAAGTAATTACTATTTTTTAAAATCGTAAATACCGTATATTGGCAGCTACCTTGTGCATAGAATTAGTCTAGCAATTCAAAGGGGAAACGCTGCTATTATTTTCGAAACCTTACACTTTTTAATTTTATAATTTATTGTTCAGGTTTGGGGGTAAAATACAATTAATTATCTTGTATGATTTAATTAGGATTTATATGATGTATTTGTCGAAAAATAAATTAATGTTAGTTACATAATATTTTTAATTAAATTTATTATAACACAAAAAAACTTTACTTTGTGTGTATAACACAAAAAAAAACTAACACATAAGATATTAAAGGGGCGCGCCCACGCACTGAATAAGGTAGTACAAGCTATACTTGCTCAATGCCAATGCGATAATTTATTTATTTGTCGTCTATTTTGTAATTTTTTTTTATTAAGGATTCCATACAAACAATCCATAATAGAGTACATAAAAAATTGAATGGTGCCATTGTTTCAAAATTCACCCATTATTATATAGTACGGGTGGCAACGCTTAAAACAATTTGTCTTCATTGTCTAAGTACAAGGTTCGTACTCGTGGCGTGCTCTCCAAATATGCAATTAGCAGTGCATACCCTGTGCGTACAGATAACCTGGAAAATCGCCAACATATTAAATGACTTGTTCGCCCATTTTCTCTACAGATTTGAAACTATAGGGATCTGCTGTCTGATTCAACAACCTCATTGACAAAAATGTATATTATTGTTTTTTGTGTTAGGGTCACTCACTTATGTTGCAGAAAGAAACGGCAGAAGAGCGCAAGAGGAAGATCCATCGCGCCAGCATGCGCAAGAAAAAGTAGGAGGAAGGAGACGTGAATTTGTTCACGCAATTCCTCCTGGTAGTGATCAGTAGAGCTGATCATTCCGGTCTCTCCAGTAGTTCCTTTAAGGGAAATCTGTCGGCTCAATCAAGCAACTCACTGACGAGGTCACGGTGGGTAACCTCACGGCATTCCGTGGTCCCCGTCACTTTAGTGGGTAGGAAGCTCTACCCAGGGCTCGAGTCCCACATGGCCCCCACCAACATCCCGGCGGGGAAGTGCGACAAAATTCCCATCACAAAAAAAAGGGATCACTCACTTTGCATAACCTACTCATTATCTCTTGTGCAGCCACTGTTCGTACTTGTGTACCTACAGAATCCATAAATATAAATGGTATATTTACAGTTTACAATCTACTATTTCCAACTCTACAGTCATCTGGGGCACGGGCAGTGCCCCCCCAATCGACGCGAAGCAAACACTGCCGTACCATCTTTACAGGATCCATTCCGTCGCATTTTCAGCCGCCGACTTTTGTAGAACCTTGGATAATACCAGAGCACTGAATTTTCGTATCTAGTAAGATATAATAACTTACTTTAAATCCCAAAATTTCAAGTCTGTAGGTTCTAAGTTCGACGTTAACAAAGCAAAAGTTTCGCTTTTCGACAGACACTCACTCACTCATGATCATCAAAATAGAACTAGTACTTCCCATTAACTCAAAAGCTGAAATTCGGTACAGAGTTTAGGGTTTAATGGCTACATAAAGGGAAAACTATGAAAACATCAAAATCGAAGATCTGGATACCTGGTGACCGCTTAGATAACAAACATCAAAATGATATCATCTTCCATTAACTCACAGAGCTGAAATTTGTACAGAGTCAGGGTTTAATGGTTACATAAAGGGAAAACTATAATAACTTGGATAATCGAAGATCTTGAGTACCTGGTGACCCTGCTTAGATAACAAAAGAGCCAGCAAACTATAAGAGATTGACATACCGCCTTAAACAATATATATTTAAATGGTGGCCGCTTCATCCGATGTCAAAATCGGGGGCACGTAGTGCCCCCGCCAAGTCGAATCGCCATCCAATACAAACAGACATTTGTCACAATATATTTGGTGACTGCCCGGGGATCGAACCCGAACCTTGGTTGTGTAGCCAACATTTCAACCATTACAACCCAATGGGTCGTCTAATATTCTTTCAAGTTTCTACAAAAGAAGTAAATCCACCAAAACATTCTGTAAAAAAATCTAGCCAAGTCTCGATGGAGCTGCTTGATATCTCTAAAAAGTAATGAAATCAAGACAAAGACGTGCCAAGATCATTCCTAACTCAATTATAATTATTATGGTTAATGTGTGTGACTTGGCGTTGAACATTCTTTATACGTTAGTGCTTATCAAGCCCACAATCGATGGGCTATTGATATCACCGTTTCCAAGGGCAAATTTGTACGTGAATGGTAGCGTTCTGGCCAAGATTGGTGCAATGGTGTCATGAAGCACTAGTTTTGTATCTTGTGGACTCTTCAACGGCCAAGTCACACAACATCAACCATATAATTATTTAATTGCAGTAGATTAACCTTAGACTTGGCACGTCTTTGTCGTTGATTTCATTACTTTTTAGAGATAATCAGCAGCTCCATCGAGACTGGCTAGATTTTTTACAGAATGGTTACATATACTAAACAATTCATCATCATAATGCGTTATGTGAAGCTTAAAGGCGTAACGAGTTCGGTGTTATTTACAAGCTTTTGCCGCGGTTTCTCTCGCTTTCGTCCCGATTTAAACAAGGACAGAAATCGAAACAGAATATTAAGTTGACGCCCAGTGTAATTTGACATAGTAATCGATCGAGTTCGATCCCCAGGCAGTACAATGTGCATGAACTGTCTTATTTTACGGTGTTCTATGTATAATATGTATGTAGAATTTGCCTTAGAAATGTTGCCTTTCAAAGGGATAAGCGAGTCTTTCGTCGCAACGCATTAGAGGCACTTCCGATATGAATGAATGGTGTTCCCCATTTATGCGGTGACTATCGATTTATTATCTTAAAAATAGAAAACTATAAAACGAATTCTTGTCTATGCTGATGTTAATTTTAAGTAATACTCAGACAAGTGCATGAGCAGGCAAGTTTTTATTTCTACTGAAATTTAAGCAATTAATTATGTTTATTTTTAAATATCGAACCTGGAACCTTAGTGTAGCTGCTGACGTCTCAACCGCTAAACCTAAATGGGTCGTCGAAAAAATAAAAAATAATGAACGTTCCTAAATACAAATAAATGTTCCTGAATGCATCATAATTCATCATCATCATCATCAGCTCATTAAACGTCCCCACCGAGGGGCACGAGCCTACCCGTATAGGGTGATTAGGCCTTAGTCGTCCACGCGGGCCCAGTGCGGATTGGACGACTTCACACACAACCTTCGAATCTCTTCGCAGGCGTGCATGAAGGTTTCCTCACGATGTTTTCCTTCACCGTATGAGCGTCGGATAACGTACATATATTTTCGAAATTCGAAAATACATTGGTACGTGTCGGGATTTGAACCACAGCCCTCCCGGTAGGAAGGCGACAGTCCACACCACTGAGCCACCGACGCTCTTATAATTCTTAATCATAATTGTTACGCTTTAATATAAATATTACTTCCTACACTTACCTGAATTATTCACATGCTTTACAGTCCCCTTAGGTAAACCTAATCGACCCAAATTCGGTTAGTGTGACTGTTTTATGGGGTACTATTGACTTGTCTCCGTTGTATTTTATTATGTGGACAGAAAGCACTCATTATGTTCACAAAGAAGCATTTGAACGGTCGAAAATATTTATTACATTTTATAAATTACATTATACACGATAGGTACTATTAGGACTATATAGAATTGACTATCATACACGATAGGTACCTACCGTGTATGATTGTCAAATTACTAAAATAATGAAACTTAATATTTTTAAACACAAAATGCTAAACTGCTCGATAGTGTTCACATGTTGTAACTTTTCTTTGCATACTCGTATGTTGAATTCAATTTTTTTTTATTATATATTGTTATCTTCTGTTTAAATGCCTCTAACAACAACAATGTTGAGTGTGCATGTAAAAGGCTTGCATATATGAACCTTTATTTGAAAATGTAAATACAAACGTTGATTATGTTTAGCTATAAGCACACCTTTATAAATAAATAAATAAATGCAGGCAATCATCATCCGCTCATTTTGCGGGCCAGTACGGATTAGCCGACTTCGCATACCTTTAAAACTCTTCGCATGCGTGCACAGGTTTCCTCACGATATTTTCCTTCACCGTAAGAGCGTCGGATAACGTACATATAATTACGAAACGACATATAAATATATGTCGTCCAATCCGCACTGGGCCCGCGTGGACGACTAAGGCCTAATCACCCTATACGGGTAGGCTCGTGCCCCTCGGTGGGGACGTTTAATGAGCTGATGTTGATGATATAAACATATATCTACATATATGTCGTTAAATAGTCAAATGCAAAGTCGCTACAATCCGACACTAGTTATTAAATGCGAATATCAGTTTCCAATAAATTCATACGGTCTCGTGGGCACACACGCATAATATGTAACACTATTGTACAAGGCAAATCACGTGGAATTCGCACGCAACTGCTCGCAAATATAATACACTAGCTTTTGCGTGCGACTTCGTCCTCGTGGAATTTTTTTTTTTGGGTGAACGCTATCGCTATCTTTGATTTGCTCCTTAATTTATATAGGTAAGTTCAAACTACGACATCTCCTACAATAATCGATAATATAAAGATACAAATAATATTAGTTTAATGAAAATACCGTCGCAAATAATATTTTTTTTAAAGAACTTTGAAAGGGGAACCAATTCTACTCTCATACATGACTTTAGCGAAACTAATAGTTTACGCAGCGTACGCACCGCAAACTCTCGGTAGGAAAAATCCTCGGATTTTGTAACATTAATCCTTGCTGCTCCGCTCCTATTGTTCTTAGCGTGATGATTTATATTTAGCCTATAACCGTCCTTAATAAAAAGCTATCTCTCTCTTCAACTTATCGCAGTCCACTGCTGGACATAGGTCTCCTCTTTTGTGCCAGACATCTCGGTCCTCCGCTTTTCTCATCCAGCTATCTAACACTGAAAATAATTTGAAATCGTACCAATAGTTCCTGAGATTAGCGCGTTCAAACAAACAAACAAACTCAACAGCTTTACAATATAGGTATGGATGTAGGTGGGTATACAATTATTATGCATGAGAGAACTAATGTTACCGATATACCCATGCCGTATGACGCAGAACCAATGGCCGGCGAAACAGATGAGTTAGGAGAGTGCGTCTTGGTAAACGTAGCGTAGCACGCTCTCTGACCCGATGGACCG